>PVIJ01002727.1:133374-152361 GCA_004024925.1 Scalopus aquaticus | reverse complement strand
TCTCTCTCTCTCTCTCTCTCTCTCTCTCTCTCTCTCTCACCCCCATCTCTTTATCCTCCCTCCCTTTTTCTCTATTTCTTTTTCTTTTTGTACTTGCCTAACTCATTAGATTAAAGCTGGGCTACTTTACCGATGTAATTTTGTCTCCAAAGGGGACATTTAGCAATGTCTGGAGACATTTTTGATTGTCACACCTAGAAGAATGAAGCTTTCATTTAATGGTCAGTGGCCAAGGGTACTTCTGAATGTTTTACAGTACACAGGATAGCGTCATACCGCAAAATGCCCACCCAGTCTAAAATGTTAATAATGCTAAGACTGAATGAGAAATC
Organism: Scalopus aquaticus; assembly: GCA_004024925.1. Lineage (NCBI taxonomy): Eukaryota > Metazoa > Chordata > Mammalia > Eulipotyphla > Talpidae > Scalopus > Scalopus aquaticus. The sequence goes on along the minus strand of PVIJ01002727.1, from coordinate 152,029 downwards.
CTGGGCTAAAAGAACACAATTAGCTTTAAGTAGTAAGCAAGATTCCCTGCTGTAACTTCAGCAGGGAAACAGGAGTTCTCATAAATTTGTTGGGACCTATTATTCACGTTGGCTTTCTGGGAATAGCCAATGAATTGCATCACTCACCATTTCCTCTTGGATTCTGAACAGATTAAAAAGTAGATTCAGAGATCAGCTAGAACTTCAAATATCAGTTCTATTGCCACCAAGGTTGCAGAAATCAACCTAAATTGGAAGTCACCATAAGTTTCTGACATCTTTCACTGTGACTTAAACTCACCAATACAAGTGGAACAATCAAAGAATGAAACTCTGCCATGGGGATCTACGGTGCTTAATTTTATGTGTCAATTTGACTGGATCACAGGGTTTCCAGATTGAATATTATTTATGTAGCTGTCTATGAGTTGTTTCCATATGAGATTAGCATGGAGAGCAGTGAACTCGGTAAAATAACATGTATTCCCTTGAAGAACTGCATAGACCAAAAACAGATCAAGGGAGGATTTGTTCCCTTCCCACCTGCTTGTTGAGCTGGGATATAGTTTTCCTTGAATTGGGACTTATACTTTGGCTCCCCTGGATTCGGGTCTTTATACTCTGACTGGGGTTATGCCATTGCTTCCTGAGTCTCCAATCCGCAGACAACACATTGTGCAACTTCTCAGCCTCCACAACTGCATGAACCATATTATTGTTATGTTTCTTTTTATATACTGTTGGTTCTGTTTCTTTAGATAACCCTGAAAAATATGAGATCCTAGAATGCTTAAGATAGGGAGTAAGGAGAATGAATATGGTCTGCAGATTGAGAGGGCATGACGCCATGGACCTTGTCACCAGCTCAGTATTCAACGCATCATCACTCATCCCAAGAGTGAGGAAAGGGGTCTAAAAGTTCAGAACATATGAGGAGGTATGTTTCTGTTGTTAGAGTCATGAGCAATGGGAGAGAAGAACTCCTTCGGTCCAAAACTCTTACAGAAAAAAAGGCCCTCTGCCAAATGGAGAAACCAAGAAGAAGTCAATCAACGCAAACTTATCCGTGATTGAAAAAGATCTAGTTAGATAATTCTTGTAGAAAGATGAGACTAGTGATAGAAGATTGAAGTTTTGTGTGGAGGAAGTTGGAGACAGAGAGATCCATGTATTAGAAGATGATTTTTATGCTATACATGAGAAATGATGGGGTCTGAGTAAGGCAACAGAGTTGAAATGCTGAAGGGAAGGGAATTAAGAGGGGATTAGAGGGCCTTTCTGGTGGTGCAATGGATTAAGCGCAGCACTATGAAGCTGTCCAGAGCCACTGCGGCATGAGTTCGATCCCCAGCCAGGGAGATTCCCACAAGGCACAGCAGACCTCTCCTGCCTCTCCTGCTGCTCCCCTCAGCAGTGTACTTCAGTCAATCTTCCTGTTCTGCTCCCCACTCTGTCTCTGGTGAATCCTCTCACCACCCCACACCTCTGGTCTACACCCCAGCTTGTATGCATAAATAAATAAATCTTTAAAAAAAATAGAGGGTGATTAGACATAGAAGTTCATTTAGAAAGAAGAATCTAAAAAAGTGTGTCAGGTTTTTAGTTTCAAGCTTTGGGGGTCTAGAAGATGATGCTGTTACTTAGTTGTCACCTTGAGGTAGTGACTATGACCATATATTAATTCAGTTACTCATAATACTAGTCCTATGAAACATATCATTATCTTTTGTACAGATCAGGAAACTGAGACATGTGGCGAGAACATCACCTTCACAACATATCTGATAGTAAATGGTGAACTCAGGATTCAACTCCAGGCAACAAGGCTCTAAAATGCACTACCTGATTACTAAAAACCTATGACTGTATGAGAAACGAGCAGTTTTATGGAAAATGTGATATATTTTGTCATTTAATTTTGCTATCTAGCTTTCTGTGGAACATTTAGCAGACTTGTTAAAAAATGTTTTCAGAAAAAAGCATTCTTCACATCTTTACTTACTACTAAATAAAGTCATGTAATACATCACAGGAAATCATTTCTAATTATAGTAGCTACAATTAGAATAACAATGATAATTTTGGAATCTATGGTTTTATAGTAAAGGTATAACTCTATGTAGTAGTTTGGGAAGGAAAACTTGGGAAGGCAAGTTTATATATATATGTATTTTTTTTTAACTTCAGATTCTTTTGAGAGTTCTGTTGAACACGCATTTCTGAAGCTGTTAATTCCTGCACTTTCTGGTCGTCATGCAACCCCCCTCATCCGTAGCTCTATCTTCATGTTCACCCCCACATCCTCATCTGCCTCATCTCTGTCTGTATCATCTGTATCTATAGTTCTATTCTCACCCCATTAACTGCTGGATATTTTAGTCATTTGTCCAGTTACATAATCATCTTTTCCCTAATCAGTGTAACTTTCCCCCATGCTAAATTTCCATATTAAAGAGAGACTTGTCTTTCCTCAAGTCTAAATAACCTGACAAAGGGGTCCAAGCTAGGCAATTAGAAGAACTCTTGTGTTACCCCATCAGCTCTTGGTGGCAATTCCTTAACTCAAAATGACAGGGCAAAAAAAAGTGAAAATTTGGAGAGCCTTGGCCAATGAGGGACATATTTTGTGTTGGAAGTATCCTGAGGCATATATTTATGGCAAAGGTAACTCTTGACAGAGATATAGTATCAGAACCTGATTCACTAACTTTCTAAAAACATAAAAGATAGAAGTCCCTAAAGAGCAATTTTAAAATTTTACTTTGTTTGCAGGTTTTGGGTGTTGAAAACATTGAGTCTGTAAACAAGTGGGGAGGGTGAAGGTCTAATGATTTGAGGGGACTCCGTGCCATTTTTATAAACACAGGTGTGGTTGACCAAGCAAAGCACAGCCGGCAGCTGCTGTGCCTGACAGTACAAATTAAAAGCCTGCTACACAAGTGGGGACAGAGGTCTTTTTTCCAACTTGATATTCTGAATTCACTAATTCTATTTCCATCTGACTCAACTTGCCTCCATATTTGCATTGATCTTTTACATCCTCTCTCCTTGTTTCCATCTTTCTCTGTGTGTGATTTTGAAGACGCATCATACAAATATGTACGTGTTGTGGTGGTTCTGCAGGTAGATAGTCGACCTTCTGAGTTCTTTCCACATTGACTAAAGCAAAATAGCTAGACGGTCCATTTTTATTTTGAAATTTTCCTCCTTATTGGAAGAATTAAGAAAAAATAAAAATTTCTACTGGTAGTTTTCCTGTGTGGAGGTTGAACCGTTAGAGAGATAACTGACTCATCTAACATCTCATATGCTTTGAATGAAAAGTAAATCAGTGTTTTGAAGGAGTGAATTTGTGATTGTGAGCTGTTACATTAAGGACAAAAATAATGTGGTTTGTCATCAATCTTTCCGTGTGGCATACAAGGGCTGACTTGTTGAAATTTTGTAGGCTTTTATTTACAGAGAAAACACAGACCCTCTGCTGCCCAAGCCCTATCAGCCCACACATTCAAAGGATCACATCTGAAAAAGAGACTGCTTAAATCATAACCTTTACGGATAATCTAATCCATAAGGAGACCAAAATTACTTTGCTCCTGTGAATAAGGACAAAACCCAAAGAATTTAATTATTTGGGAATTATTCATGAATATTTTGAAACGGGCTCAAGGCAAAAGTTGGAAAAAAGAGACAATCACTGACTGTTGCCAATCAGAGTTTCATGGAAGGAAAATGTGGAATATTTCAGCCTCAGGATAACACCCCATATTTCCAGGTTTTGTTAAAAAAAAAAAAAGAGGTGTTGCTAGAGACAAGTGAAACTTGGGTGGAAATAGAAATAAAAGCAGAACCTCTGTGAAAGAAATGGGATATGGACTGTTGCTGGCAAGAAATTATTGCAATGATGTGTGTTGTTTAGTTATAATGCTCAGATTATAAGTTACATTTTGGGAGAAACACATGGCCTCGTGCTAAATACCCATATGCCATAGTTAATAAAATTGAATCCCACTGATGTATCTTGTATTACTGATCTGACTTAGTGGTTGGAAAGCCCATAAATGTACAAGTATGTCACTCACACACACACACACACACACACACACACACACACACACACACACACACATCTGGTAGAGACAAGTAATTCACATGTACTTGATATGAATGGATTTTGCCAAAGTTATGAAAGCAAGAGTGTGAACTTATTTGGGAATGTAATATTGACCCTTGTTTCTGTGTTATCTAGTCCCTAGATTAAAAAAAAAAAAGGTAGGGACAAGAAGGGAGGGTTTAATACTATGTAGATGTTGCACTAATATGGATTCTCTATGTTTTAGTTTTGTCGTCTTGGTAAGTAATTGAATCTCTCTTTGCATTAATACAATGAGGATGATACTATCTACCTCTAGGATAAGAAAATTTAATATGAACAGTCAAGCATGGTCTTAGAAATGTAGTAATTATTTAATAAATGTACAGGTTCTCTCTCTCTCTCTCTCTCTCTCTCTGTCTGTCTCATTTTAAGTTGTTTACCATTGAACAGAACAAACAAAGGCAGAGTTTTAATACAAAGAAGTCATCCATGTTTCTGTGTCCATATTCCTGCTAACCTTGAGTTGTCTTTCCACCGACAGACAGTCTTTAAAGAAATTGTCCAGATTAGAATGGTGTTGTTTTCTAGACAATACATGTGCCATTGATGGAACATTCCTTTACTCTATCTTCTCAGGTCTAAGAAGAACGAATAAAACATAACTTGAATTTGAGGCGTGTTTAACTGTTGCGTTGGGCAACACCACACAGATACATGAGCGTCGTGCAGCAGGCTACATGATGCAGGATGTTGCTCAATGAGCGAGATCCTGACCTTGTTATTTTCAGAATTATCATGCAGAATCAATTACAGAGGTTAGGAGGACAAAGAGAAAAAAAAATGGGTAAAACTAAAGAGTATGTTCTTGTGATTAGGGGCTTCAAGGGGCATGAATCTGCTGGCCAGATCATTCTTACCTGTTTGGCGACCAAATGTTGTCATCGAAATTATATGGCAGGCCCTCGGGTATGGTTCTAATCTTATCAACAAGACTTTCCACCGATCAGTTTCTGGGGTCCCTTGTCATGCACTGGTCCTTGGCCCCCCCATGCGTTCCCAGTCATACCTCATGAGGCATAAGTCGGGAGTACCGGAGTATGTTTTATGCACCCGTCCTCAGCCCCCCTCCAGGGTTTCCCGGTCATACCTCACGGTACATAGCCTTCCCAGAGTGATCAAGCTTTCTGCTCTTGGTGGACGGGAAGGGCACCTTGAGATCCACATTTAACAAAGACAGCTGCTATTTAAATAGAGATGCATTGCATTGGTCCGGCTTAGTTGCAAGTGTAAGATCAACCAATTGTTGTGATTCTAGGAAATCCACACATAAAATAAGTCAACACTGGGATCATCACTTGTAAGCTGTTCATTTCTGTTAGTTTATTCGTTCAGTTAAAATAATGTATTGTGTGCTCTTAAGAACGTAAGACATTTAGACAGCTCTTTGTCAGATAAATATGCATCTTAATTTATATATAATTATAGAATAACTAAAAACAGGCATACACATTTATTTGCTATAGATTTGCTACATGTCATTCTGGGCTGGATATTATGTGAATCACTGAAGTTTTATCAGGAATAGATGAGAAAAGACAGTGCCTAATGCAGTTCATATTCTAAGGAGGAGAGAGAGTTAATAAACCAGTAAACAAATATGTTCATTCCACAAATTTAAAAAATAAAATCGGGTAGTGGGATTTATAGTGATTGAAATTGATGGGTAAGGGAAAGGCAAGGAGTTGAGACATACCTGATACTTTCTATCAGGTATTCAAGGAATGTCTCCTTGAAGAGGTGGCATTTCTTTTGAGACAGGATATAGAAGGACCAGACCAACAAGAATGTCAGAAAAGGGATTTCCCATCAGAGGAAACAGACAATGGACCCTAAATCTGGAATGACCTTATTATATTTAAGAAACAAGAAGACAGGTATGGCTAGGACATAGTTAGGAGGGGAGAGTAGAAAAATAACATGGGAGTCAAAAGGTAGTCAGGGCCTCCCAGGCGGGACAAAGGGTTAAGTCTCAGCACTATGAAGCTGTCAACAGCCACTGCAGCACGAGTTCGATCCCCAGCCAGGAAGCTTCCCACATGGCGCAGCAGACCTCTCCTGCCTCGCCCGCTGCTCCCCTCAGCAGTGTACTTCAGTAGATCTGCCTGTTCTGCTCCCCGCTCTGTCTCTGGTGAATCCTCTCGCCCCCCACCACTGCCTCTGGCCTACACCCCAGCTTATTTGCATAAGTAAATAAATCTTTAAGAAAAGAAAAATGAAAAGGAAGTTGAAGACCACATCCTGGGAGTCCTTTTGTACCAAGGTAAGCGATTTGCCTTTTGGCTAAATGCAACAGAAAGCTACTGGACACTGTAAGATAGGGGATGGACTGATGGGCTCCAAGAGTGGAAAAAGCCAGACAATATTTCAGGTTATTATCTTGTGAGACTAACTGGTGGTTGAGACATAGGAGCAACCATGGAAAGGGTGGGAGGTGGCTGATTTCACTATATATTTTAGAGAAAGAAGCAGAGAGGAATTTTTTTTTAAGATTTATTTATTTATACATACAAGCTGGGGTACAGGCCAGAGGCTGGGGCAGTGAGAGGGCTCACCAGAGACAGAGTGGGGAGCAGAACAGGCAGATCAGAAACACACTGCTGAGGGGAGCAGTGGGTGAGGCAGGAGAGGTCTGCCACACCATGTGGGAATCTCCCTGGCTGGGCGTCAAACTCGCTGGCGACAGCTCCACAGCGCAGCGCTCAACCGCTGCGCCACCAGGGAGGCCCGCAGAGAGGAATTAAGAAGCATGTGAGAGTGCAGAGCTAATGCCTTCGTCCAACAAGGTGTCCCTGGCTCTGAGTGTTTGGCACCTATTAATAAGCATCAGCAAATGTTTCCTGCAGCTACCAAAAGATAAGTTCTTTAATTTTGAGGTGAATGTTTACCACAGTTAAAGTTTATTTTCATTATATCATTTTTATCGAGGTAACATTGGTTTACAACACTGTATGTGAAGAGGTTCACTCCTGTCTAGAGGCGTGTTGCCATACCACGCCTATCACCGAAACACCCACAGCCCTCTCCCTAGTGCTTGGACCCCCTCTGCCTTTGCTCACTCCCCTCCCACCCCCCACAAGCTCTTTTCTGAGTGCTTTATATGGATTACCTCAATTTTCAAACCTTACAAGTTAGAGTCTATTGTTCTATACAAGATAGAAAGAAGCTTAAGTTAAGCAGTTTGATTAAGTAATTCTTTCAAAGTTAAACAAGCAGGAGGTGGTACAAGATGTGGCACAAGAAGTGTTACAGGAGATAGCACAGGAGGTGGTACAGGAAGGTAGTATGGATGGTGGTACAGGAAGGTGGTACAGGAGGTTGTACAGGGAGATAGTATGGATGGTGGTACAGAAAGGTGGTACAGGAGGTAGTACAGATGGTGGTATAGGAAGGTAGTACAGGAGGTGGTACAGGAAAGTAGCACAGAAAGTGGTACACAAGATAGTACAAGAGGTGGTACAGGAAGGTAGTACAGATGCTGGTAAAACAGGAGATAATAGTCCTGGGTATCAAAACACAGGTAGTTAATCTGACTCTTCAGAGGTCATGCTTATATTTGCTCTTTAGAAATAATAAATGCATGTAATCAACATCTTTTCCAGAAATTCTCTATACTGTTCCCATTTCATAATATTCCCACTGCCTACCGATGTTTTATCCTTGGTTTCTGGCTTAACAATTACAAAGTTCATATTTGCTAAATACTAGCAAATTCAGGAACTTTATTAGCTATGGTACACTTACAAGATTAATTGAATTCTAACATGACATCTGTGGGATGGATTCAAACACTAGTCATACTTTATAGAGGAGAAAATAATCTATTTCACTTTAAAACCAATGATCCTAACACCAAAGTTATTGAAGCACCAATGAGCATATAAAAGTAATCAACATCAGAGATTAGAAAAAACAAAATAGTGTGATGGTAATTTAAATAGGTACAATTTTTAGAAAACCCTGTGTCAATTTCTAAGTCAAAATACAATTATGTTGTGACTATAAGGCAGTAATACCACATTCAAAAACACCCTCACAAACAACTCCAGAGATCATGTTGAACTAAAGCTCCAGGCCTTCCCCGGCCCAATGGAGTTGAAATCAACCAGCATAGATGATAAGCAAATTAAAAAGTAATTTCATTTTACTTACTATGATGGGCTCCCTCTAAGATCACCATCATCCCAAAGCATCTGTACCTGTTGCTCTGGTGTTACCACTAGAAAAAGTCTTCTCACTTTGAAGAGTAAATTATCTAGTCAGCACATTCAAATCTGTATTTTCTTTCTTGTAAACTTGTCAATTATGTTGTGATCAGATGCTAAAAGTTTACACCATCCTTGATACTCCATCTGGTAAGTGATGGATTGAAATCTAAAATGCAGTTAACATTTTGCACATTCACTGATATTTGAATATCTCTATAGGATTAAGAAAGGTCATGGATTCGTATACAGATGTCTCCATATCAAAATGGTCTTTCCAAATGTCACACTTGCTTCCCAACTCTTAACCATAAGGATATTCTCTCTCATTAACTAAAGTTAATCCCACTGAATGGACAGGTCTATAACATTTTACCTTATATTATAATGTGGTGTTTGCTTTAACAGAGCAATTCTAGTATTTATTATCTAATACGTTAATATCTAACATCTAATTTATTATCTAATATTAGCTAATACTTATTAGATAATACTTATTAGCTAATATTAAAAGAATCTCTTAATATCAGTAGGGAGATACCATCTAACCAGAACCCTACGCCTTAGGATTCAATGGTCTCTTACATATTTTACCTCCTAAATAGTTCTTACACTTAGATATTTCTTTCCTTTCCCACAGTCACTTTGCCAGTTGATCCTTCCATCTTAACTCTCCTGTGTTATTTTCCTGTGCCCTTCATTATTTTCCATGCTTCTGGAATTTTCTTCTTTCAAGTCATCCTTTGATGACTATTCTCCAGAATAAAAAATATGATCATGCTTCTCCCTTGCTTTCATAGATTCAATGGATCTGCTAGCTTGGCATCAAAGGGCCTTTCTTACCCAGCTTGTTGCCTCATTTATGTTCCCTCTTTGCTGCACTCACATCGTGCTCATTCAGAGATCATCGCTGTGCTCACAGAATAGCCTATTCTCCCTTATGTTTGGATGTGAGGGCTTTTAAAATGCTTTTCCATCTGCCTGAAACTCCTTCTCCAAATCCTACCTGAGTAACTATTATTTGCATTTCCTGTTTCTGCTTAGATATCAAATTCTCCTTTAAGCTTTTCCTGATCCTCAAAGACCCCAGCTGCCCATAACACTTTGCAAACTGTCTGCCCTCATACATATTAAGCCATGCTACCACTGCCTTTATAATTCTCTGGCTCACCCTTATTCTCCTATACTTTCTGTTCCTAGAAAATAGATGCTTGATGACAAGAGATTAAGGTCACTTTATTCATCATCATTTTCCCAAGGATCTTTGGCATTGTCTGAGATACAATTGGGGCTCAGTGGCCATTCTTGAATAAATTAATAAATTGAGCTCAAGTTTTAGAATGACTAGAATATAAAACTCTAAGTCACAATTACGTAGATATACAGACATAATAGAATATGCAAATATGTAACACTGATGATAAGAATGGAGGAGGTTTGAGGGTGTGTTCCTTTTGATAGGCTGACAATAAAGGGCTTTTCTAAGAAGACTGAGCTGAAGCCTAAGTCATAAGACCCAAGGCCAAACACTAATAAATAAGAATTAATTTTTCATATTTGCTCTGGCAGGAAGAAGAGATTGCCTGAGGCAATGGCATATGGGGCAAACAAGTGTGGTGGAGGAAAATGTTTGGAAAATTTCAAGCAATGGCGAGCCTGCTATGGCATCACCTAAACAGTGAGATGTGAGTGTTTGGGGCATTCCCAAGTGAGAAAGAGGATGAATGTTAAAGACACCAGCAGGAAAAGGAGATCTGGAAAAGAAAAGAAAAAAAACAAACAAAAAAACCTCAGATATAGCAACAGTGGAGACTCAATTCTACCTCAATGGAACTTTTACTTACATCAAAAAAGAATCAAGCAACATTTACTTTACAACGTAAATGGAACTTGCCTTTTCTGCTAGAGAGATTACGGTTAGGGTAGATTTTCCCTAAGAATAGACAAAAATGGCCATTGAATGGTATTCATACATTTTCACTCTATAAACAAAAGTGAAAGCTAATTAGACCTTGAAAAAGTGGAGTGGATATCTTTCCTCTAAACCTATCCATTTCTGCTTCCAAAGAGAGTATATGTCTTTTTCATAGAGATTCTGAGAACTTATCCCACTAAATTTGTTCTTTTCATTGCAGCAAATGATTACATTTATTTTTTAAAAAAACATTAAGAAGGTAATGAGATCATTTATTGTTGTTGAACTTGAATCGTGCTTAAATAAGGGGGTCAGTAATTTTTTTTTTGCTTGTTTGTTGCTTTTTCCGTTCCTCCTGGACCAGTAGCAGCCTCTAAACGACATGATGCTAAATCAGAACTTTTTTTTTTCTTTCCAATTTGAGCGAAAAAATAAAAAAAGCCAACCTCACCTCAGCACCAAATGAGGCAGTTCGTGCTGGGTTTGGAAAAGGAATTAGCTCCGGAGAGAAAAATAACAAACTCAGTCCTGAGGTCTTTCCTATATATTGAAAAGGCCAGTTTGGAAAGGAAATGCAGAAAAACAAACAGAAGGTGCCCAGGTTCTTTATCCTACCTGGAGAAGGCTCGGCCACAATCTACACAGCTATGCCCTGGCGCCGGCTTGCCATTACTTTTTCTCTTTTAAAACAGCACCCACTGCCCTATAAAATGATCTATTGGGACTTCAAAGCCGTGGCAATTGCATGTGGCACAGGATGTACGCAATTAATTATGTGATGCTTAAATGACAGGGTGTAGGAAAAATAGGGGAGAAGAAGAAAAAATTCAAAAAAAAGCAAAAAACCAAAAAAAAAAATATCCAAAGTAAACTAACAGCTGCTTGTCTGCCTGCCAAGAACCAGTAGCAGATAAGGCCGCCAGTTGCTGTGGAAACTCGGGCCTCCAGGAGCCAGAATCCAATTTCAGAAACCACAAAATCAACATAAACGTGTGCAAAAATAAAAAGGTCTGTTTGGCAAGTAATCAGGAGAAGGCGACCAATGTATAAAGCGCGTGAACCAAGGTGACCTCAGCGCCGCAATGGCTCGATGAAGGTGAGCGCGCGGCAATCCGGCACCTCCAAAGGGGCGTCGGCAAAGCGCAGTCCGCATTGCTCTCTGTTATCAGGCAATTGCTACCTCTTGAAATATTAGCCATCTGCCACCTCTTCCCGGGTCTCGCCTCAGAGAGCATAACGCCGCGCCTCCGTGAAAGCGAGGCTGGAGACCTTGATTTTCACCCGACAGGCCAGAAGCTGGTGGCGAGGCTTCTGCTTGCCCCTAAGATCATGAATTACATGCTTTGTCATCTGGTAGAAAGAAATACATGAATATATATATAGAGAGAGAGAGGGAGGGAGGGAGGGAGAGAGAGAGGAAGGGGGGGGAAGACAGAGAGAGAGAGCGAGAGAGAGAGAGAGAGAGAGAGAGAGAGAGATTATATAAATATTATATAAATACATGTGTATTTATGCAGGTTACTTATCTCTGTGCAGTGTTTACAAAAATAATTATAGCCTCACGCAAGAAACAGATTTTATACATGGCCTCTCACTCATTACAAATCTTACTGCTATTCTGAACTCTTTATCTAATTTACTTAAGTTTGGAGTAAAGAAGTAGCATCAAGAGCCTCCTTGGTGGTGCAGAGGTTAAATCTCAGCGCTATCAAGCTATAGCCTGCCACTGCAGCACGAGTTCGATCCCCAGCCAGGGAGCTGTCCCACACGGCACAGCAGACCGCTCCTGTCTCCCCCGCTGCCCGCCCCCCCTAGCAGTGTACTTCAGTGGATCTGCCTGTTATGCTCCCCGCTCTGTCTCTGGTGAACCCTCTCACCATCCACACCTCTGGCCTAGATCCCAGCTCTGGTATGCATAAATAAATAAAATAAATCTTTAAAAAAGAGATGTATCATCTAAAATAAAAATCCTTGGAGGGCAGACAACTTTGAATTCATCTGTACACTCTCAGAACTTATGGTTGCAACATTATTTTTGTGCCTTTCCTTCATCTTTAGAGGCTGCGTGGTCTCTAGATCCTTCGTCAGGAGGCTGATTGTTCCTTTGCTTGGATAAGACTGAGTTTGTATTTTGTGGGCTACAAACCTAAAGGACTTACAACATAAAGTTCAAAGAACCCGCACACTTGGGGTCACAAAGAAATTGCACCAGCATATTTGGTTTTGCGAAAGTGACCCTGAACTCTTTGCTAGTAAGGAAATTTGGTAAAATAAAAATAGGCATTTGAGTTCCAGATAGACAAACATGTAAAAAAGAGAAATCCCATCAAACACATAGAAATGGCAAGCAGGTATCAATTCACTGTGAACACATTTCCATTTTTATTTCGGAGCCTCCCTTTGATGCTTCAAAATAGAGTGAAACTTACAATGTATCATTCCATTTACAAAACACATATTGTCTATGCAGAAAACTCCAACTCTGTGGCAGAGACTCTGCTAGTCCATAGTCCATACCATGTCATTTCCCTTGTCTCCTGGTCTCCACTCCGTCTCCCCCACCCCCCACACTTGCACCTCCTCCTCACCTCATAACCCACCTGTCCTATGGCTGAGTTCTGCCATGCAGTGTAGGAGGAATTGAAGAACACCACGTTCTGTCCTGATCCTACTGAAAACCCTCTGTACTGTCTAGTTGCTCATTTGTCAGATACAGAAAACCAACAAATCAACTTTCAATATATTGAGCCACTGAAGTCTGCAACATTAGTTCCCACACTGCTAACACAGTCTAACACTGCACTTTCAGAAGTCATGTGATAGCATGATGGTAGAAACAAAAATGAAGTTTGCCCTGGGGTTACTTTCTCTCAAGGCAAATAAGGAATAATAGGTTCTACATTATTCATCTTTCTATCATAAAAACACAAGCATTTATCTGATCTTGCAGGTGTTTTCCTGGCTTCGATATTAAGAGATATTGTTATTGATAATGAGAATGAAAATAGATAAGATTTTCAACTATATTATTACCGAATATACAGAAATACAGTCCAATCTAGAAAGCAAAAGGAAGCAGTGAATTCTTACTTGAGCGCCTCTGGCTGGTTTTTCAAAGGAGTTTTCCTCCTTCGGGTGGTAAAAGTACAGAGATACGTTTTCCTGCTTTAAAACAGGGGCCTTTCCCGGCTAGCTCTAGGCAAAAGAGACCTCGCTCTTTTCCCAGTCACCTCTTAATGATGCTACAAAAACTGCAAAAAGGTCAGAGTGAAGCAGAGGAGTGGAGTTGAACAATATCTCTTTGACAAGATCATTTCTTCCAAGGGGATCTAATTAATCTAATAATGTTCCACATTAAATCAATTTGCACCAAGAAAATGAAAGCCACACATGATGATATATAGTCGGTGACGACTTCCCAAAATGAATGCCAAGGCCCAGCCAATGTTTTGGTCTCCTGCTATTTCTTTTATTTTACACAGAAAATTAAATTTTAGCAGTTAAGTTCTATTTTCGTTTAGAATGTCCATTAAAAGTCTGGCTATAATATTTATGAAAACCAAAGCACGACCACCAGAACACATTCTACTAAAAGCAAGTCTCAGTTACAGAATTACCAAGCAGTTCCTTAGATGTTAACAACAACAACAAGAACAACAATAAAAAATATATAATCTAAAACTGATAGGTTCAAATTGGAAGAATACACAAAGCAAAAAGAAAACAAAATTTTAATATGTTGCAATAAAATCTTTTATGTGATTCAGAAACCCTTTCCTTCCTATTACTTTGGTTCTGGGGTTATAGAATGAAGAATCAGCTTCAATAATATGCTCATCAGATTTCATTATAAAATCTCCAGAAAGGTATTTTAGAGAAAACTACTCAAATATTTAATCAAGAATATAGTAAAGCCTAAACTGTAAGCATGTGAACCAGAGACTATCAGGCCCCCCAATTTTCTTCTTTGACAAAACATTTGCTGAGATCTGAGGGTTCCGCCGTGTTTTGTTTCAGCGTATGTTAACATTGGCTTATAGACTGGCTTGGAGAAGAGTGAGTACAAAGAAACAGAAAGCTCTACAGTGAGGCTAACTGTTCAGTGCTGAGTAGAGATAAATAATGATAAAACCCATTAAAGAAAAGCCATGTCATAAGTGAATGTGAGCTAATGGAGAGCCAGGATTTTATCTGAAAATAAAAATTTCATTTTCGATCCTATTTCCTTATAACAGATTACAGAAAACCAAAGACTCTCCTTGACTGAAAGTACAAATGTTTACCAAAGATGAATTGAACTCAACCTTCTCTTAATCAATGAATTACCAAGTTCAAGTTCAACTTTGTCTGCAGGGTGTTCTCTCTTTGTCCCTGAACAAACTTTGTAAAAGATAATGATTTCTGAGCGATGACTATCAAGAATGCAACATCTGAATCATTATGTTATGGAATGTTCCTCCAAACTGAAAGCAATGGAAGGAGAAATAAAAGGGGAGGAGGGCAAAGAGGTGACTGAAAGAGCCTTTCTCCACACTCCTGAGGTTTTAAAACTTTTCCATATCCTCTCCTTACACGCTCTCCTAGCAAACCTTTCCCGATCTCTCCTTCCACTCTGTTACCCCTCTGCGAGTGGTGTTTCACATATTCACTGCACACTGGTATCTACTAGAAGTTTCTGTTTTGTTGCAGGCTTCTGGGCTCAGGAATGAGGTTAATCAGACTGTCCTTGCATTGTAGAATTCTTGACGGTTCTTGCCAGCAAACTGACTTTTTCCTAAACATGTCCCCTCTTTTTATATAAAGAAAGAAAGCCTCTTATTTTAACTGCAGGCATGGGGAGAAAAATGAGGAGAGAGGGTGTTGATATGGAGCAAGTTGATGAAAACAATACCCCAGAGTTCTTAATGGGTTTTGCTCTTCAGTTGAATTTAATTTAGTAGCGTTTTCTGTGTCAGCGGATTGGCTTCATCAGAGGGGATTTAGTGAAACATCAAGCTGTAATTCACTGTGTGTGTGTGTGTGTGTGTGTGTGTGTACGCGGGCACATGCGCGCATGCACATGTGCATGTGCCTGAGTGTGTGCATGCGTGTGGGTGTCCAGGAGCATAATGACTGTGACACTACAGAGAACTGCTGAGTTAAAATTCCTCGGGCAATGAGAAAAAGGCATGGTTTTCTTCTAGTCAACTTTCAAAGGAACAGTTCTGTCATCTGGACCCAGGGCTAACGTGGCCCACCTAGAATTTGCAGAACAGACCTTCAGGGTCCATTTCTTACTCTGCCCCCAGAATGGCAAAATGCCAGTCACCCTTTTTTACGTTTTGGGGCTCTGCTGCTTTAAATTTTCCTGATCATTTACCCCCACAGACCTTTTGAAGTGTTCCTATTCTGGCTTTGCTCATTTTCCTGCCATTCTCTAGAATGCCACTGCGAGATTCACACTGTAAACGAATGTCAGATTGGAACACAAAAGCCTTAGGACCAAAGTCTTAAATCTGAACTTGAGGAGAACCAGAGTTTGAAGAACTCCCCTCCCCTCCAATATTTCTTTACAGTGTGCTCACAATTATTAAAAGCAGGAGGACACATTTTGAGGCTTACCTTGTAATATTTTTCATTTTTTATTTTTCATTGAGGCAATATTGGTTTACAATACTGTATATAATTTAGAGGTATAGTATCGCACACTTCAAGTTTCTGTTACCACACCATACCCACCACCAAGTACCCCCAGTCCTCCACTATAACCCATAGTACCCTCTCCCTACTCTCTCAGATAGTTCCCCTCTTCACACCCTCTGATAGTAGCCTCAATTCTATAATCAGATTTCTATGGTTTGTTATTGTCTTGGCTTTTATTTGATCCTTTGCTTTGTTTCTCTGTATTCCACACCTAAGTGACACCATACACTATCTGTCTTTCTCCTTCTGCTTATTTTGCTTGACACCATCTCTCCAATTCCATCCATATTGTCACAAATGGAAAGAATTTATCTTTTTTTCTTTTTGCTGAGTAGATTCCGTTGCGTGTATATATATATATATATATATATGTATATATATATATATATATATATATATATATATATATCACATCTTTCTAGTTTACTCATCTGTTTGGACACTTAGGTTGTTTTCCTAACTTGGATATTATAAGTAGTGCTGCAATGAACACAGTGCATGTATCCTTTTGAATTTGTGTTTTCATATTCTTTGGGAAGACACCTGGGGTGGAATTGCTGGACCATATGGTAGATCTATCTATAATATATTGAGAAATGTCCATACTGTTTTCCATAGAAGCTGGTCCAGGATACTTCTTCTTGAACAGTGTATCATGGTTCCTTTTTCTCCACTTTCTCAGTAACAGTTTTAGTTTCTGGTCTTTTTGATATCAGCCATTCTCACAGGTGTGAGTTAGTATCTCATTGTGTTATGGATTTGCTTTTCTCTGATATAAGTGATGATGAACATTTTTTTCATGTACTTGTTAGCCATCTGTATGTCTTCTTTGAAGAAGAACGTGGTTAGCTCTTCTGCCCATTATTTGATTGGATCTGTTTTTTATTTTTCCTGAGTTGTGTAAAAGCTCTTTGTAGATCTTGGTTTTCAGGCCCTTATCAGATAAGGTATGCAAATATTTTCTCCATGCAGTATAGTGTGTATTTTTGTTTAAGCAACAGCTTCTTTCACTGTGCAGAGCTTTTTAGTTATAGTCCCAGTTGTTTATATTCTCTTTTATTCTTCCTGCTACTGGAGACAAAACCACAAAGACATTGATGAAGACTGTTTTTTGCCTTTGCTTTCTTCATGTATTTTATGGGTTCAGGTCTTACATCCAAGTCTTTAGTCCATTTTGAGTTAATTTTTGTGTCTATTATGAGTTAGTTGTGTAGTTTGTTCTTTTTTATGTGAATATCCAACCTCCCCAACACCATTTATTGAAGAGTTTTTGTCAATGTATACTCTTGGCTCCTTTGTCATAGATTGACCCTTTGTACTCGAGGCCTTTCTTGTGTGGGCGAAACAGCCATTCAAGATGATTTCAGCTATATTAGGGAAGCGTTTTACAGGTACTTTGAAATCATGTTATACTCAAACAAACATATACAAATAATAAAATTTCACCAATTTATTTATTTTTACATTGAATACAATAAAATCTGTTAAATATTACACTCTGTAATTAGTTTTTGTGTGACATTTAGTAAAACAATCCCCAAGATGCAGCCTCGTTTTGTCAGGACACCTATCACAATGCTAAGCTGAGACTAACTAAGCTAAGCTAAGAACTGGCTAAGGATGCAGGCCGAGCCTGGTCCATGAAAAAATTGCGGTAAGAATATCTTATCACACATCGGAAATAAACATATCGACTTCCAAACCGCTCGGGCACCCTAACGGCGCCGCTCAAGTGGATGCATTACACCTCCAGGCGCCATAGTGGTGCTGCTCAAGTGCAAAGGGTTAACTATCCATATAAGTGTGGGTTCATTAATGGGCCTCCCTGATGGTGCAGCAGTTGAGCTCTGCGCTGTGGAGGTGTCCACAGCTCGTGATGCGAGTTCAACACCCAGCTGGGAAGAATCCCACATGGTGCGGCAGACCTCTCCTGCCTCACCCGCTGCTCCCCTCAGCAGTGTATTTCTAATCTGCCTGTTCTGCTCCCCACTCTATTTCTGGTGAACCCTCTCGCCGCCCCAAACCTCTGGCCTGTACCCCAGCTTGCGTGTATAAATAAATAAATCTTTTTTTTATATAATATATATTTTTATTGTTATTTATGTCTTTTACATTTTGCATTCCCCTTGGGTAGCCCACCACCAATTCACCCGTGATCCATCTCCATGGTCCCTTGTGTTCTTTTCTATTCCATTTTGTGCCCTTTCCCTTCCCTCCCTCCGGCTCCCTCCTCCCCTCCTCCCCCCCATTGATTGTCTCTCTCCTACCCGGCCTCCCTATAGTCCTATAGTCCTGTTATAAGTGAAACCATTCGATATTTTTCTCTTTCTTTCTGGCTTATTTCAATAAGTATGATCCCCTCTAATTCCATCCATGTCGCTGCAAATTGCATGTGTTTATCTTCTTTCCATGATGAATAGTATTCCATTGTGTATATGTACCACATCTTCTTGATCCAATCATCTATTTTTGGACATCTGGGTTGCTTCCATACCTTTGCCATTGTGAACAGTGCTGCAATGAACATACGGGTGCATGTATCCTTTCGGATTAGTGTTTTTGTATCCTTTGGGTAAATTCCCAAAAGTGGGATTGCTGGGTCGTATGGAAGCTCCATGTTTAGCAGTCTGAGGAATCGCCATACAGCCTTCCATAGTGGTTGGACCAGTTCACATTCCCACCAGCAGTGTAGAAGAGTTC